>JAZHFQ010000482.1:0-15212 GCA_038387885.1 Spodoptera picta
ATATATACAACTTAAGATTAAAATTTTTCAACAGAAAAACAAAAACAACTATTTACATACAGCATCGAAAAATTCATCCGCATCGACGTCAGTGGGGAAAGTACCCAGAAGGCTGGCAGCATTGCCACGTTGCATGGCAATGCTTAACCTCTAACCAAGAAAAAGACCAGCTCTCTGGTCACGAGATGTATCGACCAGGCGTTCCGAAATGCAAATAATGTAAATGTAGAATAGAATTTAATACGCAAGTTTTCAAATTTTTTACTTAGAGAAGAAAAACGTACCTAACACTTAGGCGTTCATTAAAGTATTGGTTAAAGATAAAAAGTTCAACCAAAGAATTCTTTTGCCTTCACTTCAGAGAGAAACGTCATTTGTAAATTAGTCTCGGCTTATTTATGACCACTTTGATTTTTGGTTCGTTTTAAGTCTTAGACGGAAGAATACTCGTTACTCTTAATTGACTGGCACTGCTTCTTTGGTCTGAAAGGTAGACATTAGTAGGTAACAATGACCACATGGTGATACAAAAAATAAGTGAAATATTTTTGGAAAATGAATTTTCTCATTAGCTAATCAGAGTTGAAAATTGTTAAAAGATAGGAAAATACAACAGATCGATCTGTTATTGTTTGTAGTTATACATAGTCATATGTTTCGTTCCATATATATGTATATACGTATTTCAATCGGAGTTATTTTTGAACATGACAAATATAGAATTTATCTTTTGACACATTGTACAAAAGATACATATATATCGTATTGTGAATTGAATTTTTTTTAACAGTTCAGCGCCTACCTGGGGCACGTGTTATTGTGCTATTCAATTCTATCTGAAAATAAGAAGGTCATTGAACTCTAGGATTTTTTTTCATATACCAATGAGTTATGTGTTAACAGGAAACACAATTGGTGAGCTTAATGACATATATTATGTTATTTTGGCGCATTGGTTGGACGGCCTGCCGCTGTGTTACTTATCATTATACTTGATTCTATAGTCAGAATTCTAATTAGATTCCAGGTTTGACAATAGCTACTGTCATTTTGTGAAATAATGATACCACATATAATAGTGTAGTGATGAACACAAAAATCGATAAAAAATCAGTGTATTTTATAATAAATGTTACAGAAAGTGACAGGATTGCGATGGCGACAATTTATAAAATAACTTATTACATCTATCTGTTTTTTTTGTCATGTTCCTTCATGATTACATTTTTTAATTTATTTCATACACAATTATAAAAGAAAAATCTCAGATCGTTAATTAATCGTCAAAACTAAATTATCGGTTCAGAAATATTTAATTTCCTGATATACTTAGTTTAAGAGAGTAAAATTATAAACGAGAATAATCGATCCAGAAATATTGCATTTCCATATCGAATAATTTCGTAACGTCACTATTTACTTAGTACTTGTCATAACGTTGCAACACTGAAATTGTCAAATCTGGTATCGAATTAAAATTCCGAGTAAGTATAATACGGATTATTTTTGTGAACTACAAAATGCTATTTCGCTTGTGACAAACTTGTAAACCTACATCGTGTGTGTTTATAAAGCACAAATCGGCACACCCACGACATTTTTTTTTTTTTTTTTTTTTAAGGGGGGAAAATCATCGAATGACTTCTCCCGCCTGGGTGAGGCGGGAGGGAGTGTCAGACTCTTACTGACTAAAAACCACCCCGTTCCTTCTCCTGCACGTCGAGCCGGAGCCCCGGTTACCCGTTAGGTTCTCCGCGACTCCGAATCGGCATCGGCCGTATTGGGCCCCATCTGTGGTGGTCTGATGGCTCTTTGAGGCGCGCGCGGAACGCGACGCGCCGTACGCTCGGGTCTGTTTCTGGTCGGACGGGGAGCCACCCATGCTCGCCGTCCGCAGGCCCGCGCTTACGGTGGCCGGAGATCGTCTCGCGATCCCCGACGCCCGGTGTGTCCTTCGCGATGGCTGGGTTGCGAGGAGGCAGCGCTTCGCTGCCTCACGCGTCCCGCCTCCTCCTTAGCTAGCATCACTGCTTCGCAAAAGGAGGAGACGGCATCCCAGTCCCCCTCGCTCCGCATCATGGCCTGCACTAGGCCCGGACGCGAGAGGTCGCCATCGCCGATCACTTCCCTGAGGACACGGCGGTGCTCAGCCCACGAAGGGCATTCTCCCACCGTGTGTTCCACCGTGTCCTCAGGGCGGTCCTCGCAGTGATGACACCCGGGCGTTTCCTCCCGCCCCATCAGACACAGGTACCTCCCGAAACTTCCATGTCCGGTGAGGACCTGCGTCAGGCGGTAGGTGAGGACGCCGTAGCGTCTCTCAAGCCACTCCTCAAAGAGGGGACTTACCGCTGCGATGGCAGCGAGCCCACACCCACGACATAGGAGGTGACTACAGCGGAGCAATTTCTTTTAACAAAAAATAATCGAGTCCTTTATTCAACTTTATTCTGTTTTTCGAATTAGATACTAATCTACATTTAAGCAATTTTCAACATTTAATAACTTCGTCTTCTATACTGTAACCTTTAAAAAATGTAAGAAATTATTAAGACTACAAAAGACAGTAGTTAAATAACTGTATTCTCACATTGAAAAGCCATTTTCCGTTTCAAGGTCAAGATGAAATAGTCATAAAATTTAAACTACTCCTATAAACATCAAACGGCATAAAACAAAGCGAAAATAAAGATGAAACTAATGTAGTCAGTTAACGAATTTCTTTGTTTCTACGTAAAAGTTAATAATTTGTTCCAAAAGATTTTATATAGTTCCAAGATTCTCGTAAAGACTATGATTGTTGTAAATTATGATGTGATTGTATCCTAGAATTCAATGAATTTAGAACTATTGGGTGTATAGTTTTGCCAGTATTTAAACTTTTAAAATCTCAAATGAATTATTAGACACTTGAATGTTAAATTGAAGGAGAATTAGGTTTGTCGGTCAATTTGTTATTGAAGAGAAACTGGAGTTAAGATGTGATGGATTTCTGATACAATTTCGTTTAAGTGGGTTACAAAAATTACAAAAATAATACATTAAATAAACCTTATGTCAGAGAAAAGCATTTCAGCTATTTGTTTATATATAAAATAATGCACTCACATCTGTTTTAACATATAGAGGTAGACTAATTTTCTTCTTCTTTACATTATCAACCTTATAAAACTGTTCATTAAAATGCAAACCTAACAAAAATTATTTTGAAAAACGAAATCCGTTTGCAATTATTATTAATAACAATAATTATAAGGTTTTTGTTGTTATTAATAGTTTATTCTTATGAATAACCATTCTTATTTTTATAGCAATTGTTTTTGGCATAAACTCGAATTATTAAACGACTGCCCCGTTGGCCGAGTGGTCGCAAGTGCGACTGCCGGGAAAGAGGTCTCGGGTTAGATTCCTGGGTCGGGCAAAGTACTACTAGATTAAAAAAAATTACAGTATTAGCACGGAGTCTGGAATTGTGCCCGGTATCTATATGGCAAAAGGCTCACCCATTATTACATGGCACTCGTAAAATAAAAAATTGAAACGTGGGTGTTACATTATACAGTGGCATTAGGTGCCGTAATGTGCACCTCTGCCTACCCCTTCGGGGATAAAAAGGCGTGATTTTATGTTATGTTTCGAATTATTAAAAATAGTTTAAATAAATTTTTCATTTATGGAATAAGCCCGTAAACGAGCAGTCGGACTAAGTGATCTGACTGCTCGTCATAAGGTGATGCTTAGTAATCGGCGCCTCCTTTGGACACACGAAACACCAGAAGTGTTACAAGTGCGCTACCGACCTTTTGGAGATTAGGAATTTGAGGATTCTTGTGGATTCAGGGACCTAGGAGATTGGGGGGGAGTAATTCAGCCTCCTCACTCCTCCTACTCACATGACGAAACACAACGCAAGTGTCGTTTCACGTCGATTTTCTGTGAGGACACGTGGTATCACTGGTCGAGCCGGTGGTTTTATGTGTTAAGCCTTTTCTGTGCCGTGGAAGAAGAGGCTTTTTGACAGCAGTGGCTAGTTATAGACTGTTGATGTGATGTGTTATAAATCTAAAGTAAAATGCAAATACTTTTAAAGTAAACATCATAAAAACCTAAACTAATATTTTCTTTCACTTATTCTTGTTTATGATTCAGTACAATGGAAAAACTCCAAAACATTTTCCAACAGACTAGAAGACATTGAAATACGAACACATTATGACAAAAAAACCCACAATTCTTGCTACAAATAAACAAAACAGAAATACAAAAGCAAACAAAACATCTTCACTTTGTAGAAATAATAATATGGAAGCTTCAAAATATTCAACAGTAGACGTCGATATTTTTGAAGACATGCTTTTTTTTTAAGGGGGGAGAATCACCGAATTACTTCTCCCGCCTGGGTAAGGCGGGAGGGAGTGTCACGTCGAGCCGGAGCCCCGGTAACCCCTTAGGTTCTCCGCGACTCCGAATCGGTTTCAGCCCTGTTGGGCCCCATCGATGACTACTGCGACGCCCCGTACGCTAGGGTCCGTTTCTGGTCGGACGGGGAGCCATGCCAAGCACTACAAGAACCTTTTCGCACGATCCGGTTACCAGTTAGCCGGCGACTTATAAACGTTAAAATGTACCGATAGTAGGTGCTAGTTCAATTAAACACTAACGTACACAGCTATACCCTTTATCACCCGTTACTCTTGTGGTAAACTGGAAGCTGGAACATGTGAAAGGAGCATTAATCATCATCATCATCATCATCATTATCATCATGTTAAGAAGAGTCCTTCAGTTCTTGAACGTGGATATTTTGCCCATAGTGCCGATTCTATAATCTCCACGCTTAGCTTAGTTTAAAATATTTAGGTTCATTTGAGATCCCAGTAAGCATATAAGTAAGCATATCTTATAGGCACCCCTTATTTTTTTGGCGCCGCCATCACTCTCTGGGTGCGCGTCTTGCGGCGTCTCAGTGCCACAGTGCAAGTCCTAGATAATTGACTAGTTTACCTTAGGTATAATACGACTCTGGCTGCCCGGTCTTTGTCAAATGAAAGAAGAAATAAAGAATAAGCATTTATTCGACAGTAGGCACGCACATAGATACAAACATAGTACAAAATTAAAAAAAAAAAGAAGAAATAAATACACAAATTGATATAGATAGGTATAGAAAAAAACAAAGAAACGACAAAGTATAACAACACGGTGACAATACAATAATAAGACATCTCAGCATTACGTAAATGCATAGACCCTTATTTATCACTTCTAACACCTGCATAGAAAATGTTAATGAAGTTAATACGGACAGTGTAGGCATCTATTATGCATTGTAAATGTGATGTGCCACTCTCCTAATAATCAAGATAGTATTGCGTGAATATTTAATAACCAAATGGTATTGAGTTTTGCTTTACATTGCGTACTCTTAATGCTATTTTAACAGCTACGATAGGGGTTATATCGTTTGGACATTAAATAATTATTGAGATTTTTTTGAATTGAAGTTGTATTGACATTGAGGTTTCAAGAGTGAGCGCCCTGGTATTTTAAATAATGTCACGTATTAGATGAAACTTACATGACTCAGTGCCATTATTAATTACACTCATAAATACTTTACCTAATGCAGTTTCGTGGTTCACAATCAATTTAATATTAGACAACAATGCAACTGAATTACCCAAACAATTAGACATTCCCGAATCTCGAAAATTTTCGCAGCTAAATTTAGATCATATCCAATTTTGAACCACAAGCAATCACCGTCGACCTCGAGGGAGTATTACCCGCTCGAGGCGATAGTGAACGGACGTGTTTCGAAAGATCTCCGTGTTAGAAAGCAAAAATTAAATGCAATTTCATCTAGTATACGGTGTTTTTTGCATCATAAGTGTCAAACCTTATCGAATTAGTGAGAGATAAACTATCAACACTAAATAAAATAAACAATTCTAATGAAAAACATCAAATAACAAAACAAAGTGAAGTGAGTGAATGTGAACGTTTGCTTTGTGCAAACAGGCGAGACGACGATAAAGTGACAAAGTGAGGGTGTTTGTAGAAACAAAAACAAAACAGACCATATGATCGTTTATTTTGTCATCAAAATCAGTGTGACGGTAGTCGAGTGCTTTAAGCCGCCTATTAACGAATCGAAGTAATCCGAGTTCGTATCTCAGTAAGGTCTTCACTTTTTGTAATAATAAAGATTTTCTTTGGGCATTTTTTCCTACATACTACACGATACTTGCGACCATAATATAAAATTAAATATGGACAAATCTGTCTCCGATACAAACATTAACGAAATGATGAATACAACTCCGCCAAATTTCATATCCACGCGTAATAAGAGGTTAAGGGATGATGATTTACCGGAGGAGTTCGCTAAATTTAGACAAGAAATGAAGGAAATGTTCTTGTCATTCATTTCTACTCAACAAAGTGAATTGAAAATAATTAAAGATATTCAGATATCAAATAATAACATTGAAACTGCCATCAGTAACCTGTCCCAGCAAAATGACGAATTCCGTAAGAAAATAGAATATCTTGAAGCACAAAGGAGACAGGACCGTGAGTACATTGGCATACTGGAGGACACAATTGAGGACCTACGGATAAGAAATTGCAAAACTTGCATTGAAATAAGGAATGTCCCAAAAACTCATCACGAAAATAACGCGGATTTGGTGGATATGTTCAAGAATTTGGGTAAGCACCTAAACATTGAAATGGATGTACGTGACCTTAAAGATATTTACCGACTGCCTACTAAGAAGGAAAATATTAAGAATACCCCTATTATTGTCGAGTTGAGCTCCACCATGATTAAGTCTAATGTACTAAAACAAGTGAAGTCGTTTAACAGTCGAAGCGCTGATAAACTACAGGCGAAACATCTTGGAATAAAGACTGAATTGGAAGTACCAGTGTTCGTATCAGAACAATTAACACCTAAAAATGCCCGTCTATTTTTCTTGGCTCGAGACCTAGTTAAAGCTAAGAAGTACAAGTTTTGCTGGACCTCATATGGTCGGATCCTGGTCAGAAAGGACGAAAACACTCGTGCGATCGTTATTAGAAATGAGGCTCAGGTCCACAACATGATGCAAAAGACATGACTTAAAAGCACTGGATTCGGTTATATTCTAATACTGGAATCTATGTACCCTTTAATAAGTATTTTTATTGATTTTATATATAAGTTCTATAAATTATTTAAAGTTTCAAAATTATACATCTGTAATCGTTTTTGCTTCGACCTAACACATCCAGGTACCACTTTATACCTAACCGGTTCCATTCAAAATGCACCTAACACACAACTAACTAACCTAACACAAGCACACACACACTCACCCAACCTAATGCCTAATACATCATTAAATCACACAAATATCTCAACACATAATGCGGTTGATGTCACACAGCTGCCGTGCACTACCTTAAGACTAACGAATGAAATATTGAGATTGGATAATAATTTATATAACTTACAAGAAGTGGATTGTGCTGAAATTGCTAATTCAGCAGTACTTAATAATGCAGATGGCTCGTATACACTTACGTATTACACGCCAAACCTATTTGGTACTTGTTTACCATATAACGAGACTGAGAATTTAGAAATACTTTCCTTTCCCCCATAATAAAATTCGATAACTTAAATCAAATTATTAATGACATCGATAATGTCTCTGTATCCAAGTCCGTCACATGTGACGTTGAAGAATGTCACTCGCACATAACCCAAGCGACATCCGACGGTCTTTTAATAATCACACAAAACATACGCAGTATTAACTGTAATTTTGCGGGTTTTGAGGTGCTTCTACAAAGACTAAACATAGATTGTGACATATTAGTTCTAACAGAATGTTGGCTCCTAGGAGTTTCTGTAATCCCACAACTGGATGGTTATCGATATTATACCACTAAAACCCATCATAAACAGAATGATGGGGTAGTGGTATACATCAAGAGCACGCTAACGGCGAATGTTCAGGAACCTGAATTTATGGATGGTAACTGTCTTATGACAACAATCGACAGACACACAGCAATTGTTTCTATATACCGATCTCCTTCTATAAAAAATATTGACAACTTCATAAATTCATTAGATAACGTACTGTCAAAACTAAATTCGTTCAACAATTTAATATTAATAGGAGATATGAATATACCCATTAACTGCACTAAACTGGATACTTCAGGTGAGAAATACTTGACCACCGCTGCATCGCATGGACTTTTACCAGCGCATTCTGAAATAACCCGTCCTTCTAGCTCCTCCTGCCTGGATCACGTATTGCTTAAGACCCGTTTTACCGCAATTACTCTTGTGCCACAGTCATCTTTAACGGATCACTTTCCTGTACTGATTCAATTAAAAAGGCAACCTAAAACTAATTACCATATACGAAAATATAACCAAATCACATTAACTAGAGTGGACAATAAAAACTTATACGAAGAAATTAACAACATAGACATGTACCCCATATACGAATCAAAAAACCCCAATTTCTCTACAGATTACCTAATTACTAATATCCAACGAGCTGTAAATAAAAACACCAAATCCTATTCTGTCTCAAAGCGCAAGAAAATAATTAAGCCTTGGATGACGCCAGGCCTCCTCAGATGCACCAGAAACAGGGACCTCTTACACATAAAATGCCGTACAACCCCAGACAATATTATCCTTAAAACTACTTACCTCAGATACCGTAACTTCTGTACCAAAATTCTAAAGAAAGTTAAAATTGCATATGAAGAAGGTGAATTAGTCAAGGCAGGGAATAACATTAAACAGCTCTGGAAAACTATTAAATCAATTACCAACACTGTTAAACAAAAAACAAATCCAGAGGAACTATTAAATCTTAGTAACTCCACAGAGGATGCCCTTGATGCTATAAATGAACACTTTGTTAATGTTGGCAAATCTTTGGCCGATAAAAGTGCGCAAAACCTCCACTCTTGCGCGTCAACAAATAGATCTTTTGCCCAGGACCACCGTTGGCAATCCTTTGTTTGCGACGGAACCACTGAAAGTGAAGTGACCCACACAATTACGTCTTTAAAATCTAATAGTACTACAGGCTGCGATAATATCTCATCCGACCTATTGAAAAGACACAAAAAGATACTAGCTCCTCCCATTGCGCACATTTTCAATCAATGCTTAGAATACGGTGTTTTCCCGAAGAGTTTGAAATTATCGGTTGTTAGCCCCATTCACAAGGGAGGTGACTGGGATCGTGCTGATAATTACCGACCAATATCCATCCTGCCCTCCCTGTCCAAGGTTTTCGAGAATCTTTTAAACAAGAGATTTACGCGTTACCTTGAGAGCAAGAAGCTGCTCTCTGACGCCCAGTTTGGTTTTCGTAGAAATAGAAGTACTGATGACGCTATCCATAAATTGACTGATTGCCTGGCTACTAACATGGATTCTGGAAAAAGTGTCTGGCCATCTTTCTGGATCTGGCTAAGGCTTTTGACTCAATCGCGATACCCATCCTTCTACAAAAACTTGAGAGATTCGGTGTAAGAGGGACACAGTTGAAACTCTTTCAGAGCTATCTATCCGAGCGATTCCAGTGCGTCAAAATAGGGAATCGCACCAGCTCGTACCTACCTGTTACATTTGGGGTGCCACAGGGTAGTATCCTAGGCCCCACTCTCTTTCTCGTTTATATAAACGATCTTACCAACCTATCTATACACCACGGCCAAATAGTCTCCTACGCGGATGACACTGCCCTCATATTTAAAGCCGAAACTTGGGATGAGGTATTCAAGGATGCCCAAGCTGGGCTTGACCTGGTGAAGCACTGGCTGAATGTTAACTTACTTACACTGAACAGTGATAAGACCAAGTATTTGACGTTTTTTATGCGTGGTCCACCTAAAGCGCATATCACTAATCAATGTCTCATCCCACACAACTGTTCTGGCCTGGCTGGATGTAACTGTGTACCATTAGAGTGTGTAACACATGTTAAGTATTTGGGCCTTATCATAGATCACAATCTGGCATACAAAGAACATATAAATGCCTTATCAGGTCGTGTGAGAAAACTTTTGTATGTTTTTAAGACATTAAGGCAAGTCGCCGGTGGCCAGATAATAAAACAGGTTTACTCTTCCCTGTGCCAATCTATTATTAACTATGGTATTATTGCCTGGGGTGGAGCTGCCAAAACCACACTGAAAAGTCTTGAGACTGCTCAACGTGCAGTTCTAAAGGTTAGTACGTTTCGAACAATGCGATCTCCAACGAATCTTTTATACAAGTCCTGCGAGGTGCTAACAGTGAGACAACTGTTTATACTTAATATTGTCATGCGGAAGCATGGTGAACTTACCTATGATTCCAAACTAAAAAATAAACGCAGGAAATATGACGTAGCAATCCGCGCTCATCACACTAAAACAGCTTTCATTAGAAAATTTTACGTTTTTCTGGCACCTCTTGTGTATAATAAAATTAACACAGCCATAAACATTTTCAGTCTAAATAAATTTCACTGTAAAAGAGCGGTGAAGGCATTTTTACTGACTTTATCCTACGATGATACTGAACAACTCATCCAAGTAATGATGTAAATCTACTGTATATTGTTGCAGCTGCAGGATGATTGCGACTTCTCATATTGATTTATACCACGAATTATCAAGCATACACCACAACACACATACACACATACACACACACACACGCACACACACACACACACACACACACACACACACAAAATAGACAAATTCCTATATATTGGTGATAGTTATACCTTACTTTTCCTTCTCTTTCTTTTTAATGCGGTATGTAATTTTATTTTTAACTGGTCTTTGTGATACTCTTAAACGTTTGTTATTGTAAGTACTTTTTTTTTTTGGCTATTTATTAAGGCGGGAATTGGGCGCCGCGTGCCGAGATACAGGCTCAGGCCTAGTTCGGTCGCGGATGCTCGTTCTGTCAGTTGTAGAATAACTGTTATAAGTATAAGTCATAATTGTGAAACAGTAAACTGTAACCACCTTTCTGAATAAATATTATTATTATTATTTCGGTCAAACATTTGTTTGTCTCGACATTATAATAATGTCGGTAGTTTAATGAAACCACGGGCCTAAGCCAAGTGAGTTCCATTTATGGGATTCAGTTCAATGTTCGCGTCTTCTTGTAAGAATTTTCGAACTATTCTGCACGTATTTAAGATGGTGGCTTTTTGCATGGTCATATATGTATTTTTAGGCAGTTGAATTTGTTGTAAATAATGATGAAGGTGTGTCGGTACTATACCGGTGCTGGAGAGCACCAGAGGCACAATATATACTTTTTCCATCTTCCAGATTCTGATTATTTCCTCTTTTAAATCTGTATATTTATGTATTTTTTCGGTTATTGTTTTTTGTAGGTTGTGTGTGTTAGGGACTGCTATATCAATAATGTATGTATGTTTTTTCTGTTTATCTATCATGGTTATATCGGGTCTATTATTATGAATTGTCTTGTCTGTTAAAATTGCTCTATCGTAGTATATCTTGTGACTCGGATTCTCCAGCACCGGTTTGGGATTATATTGGTAGTATGGTTCGATTTTAGGCGGTAAAAGATTACATTTTATGGCTAACTTTTGGTGGATAATACGGGCAACTTGATTGTGTCTATGGGTGTAATCAGTTTGGGCTAAATTAGGACATGCACTGGTGATATGTTGGATGGTCTCAGCTGCACGGTGACACTTTCTGCATTTGTCGTTTTGAACAGTGGGATCTTTGAGTATATGTTTTTTATAATTCCTTGTATTAATGACTTGGTCTTGTATGGCTATCATAAAACCTTCTGTCTCTGGGAAAAGTGAACCTAGTTTTAACCATTTGTTAGAGGCGTCTATATCTATGTGCGGTTGTTCCAAATCATGCAGGTGTCGTCCATGTAGTTCCTTAGAGCGCCATCTATTAATCTTCTCAGTGATATGGATTTCCGGAGTTTTGAAACTGATGTTATTGTTAGATAAATTAAGCGGGGTACAATTTCTGTCGAGATCAACTATTGCTGAATGGATGTTACTAACGTTGATTTTAGAAAAGAAGAAATTACGAAGATTTTGTATTTGACCTTCCCATAATACGTTCAAATCTATGAGACCTCTTCCTCCCTTTTCTCTCTTTATTGAAATTCTCTCGATTGCTGACTTCGGGTGTAGGTAATTATGCTTTGTTAATGTGGTCCTAATTTTGATTTCTAAACTACGAATATCTGTTCGTGTCCATTTTACTATACCAAATGAGAATTTTAAAATGGGAATTGCAAAAGTATTAATAGCCTTGAAAAGATGTTTTGAATGGAGTTGTTTTTTACATAATAAATTCAATCGATGGGTGAACTGCGCAGATAAATCTTTTTTTATTTTACAGTGATCTATAATGTTAGACTGGTGAATACCTAGGTATTTATAAGTATCAGTAGGCCCCATAGATTCAAACGCATCAGGTTCGTCTGCATCATTAATAGTACTTATTATTTTACCTTTTTGAATGTGTAGTGTGCGGCATTTATCCAGACCAAATGACATATTTATATCTCTACTATACCAGGCTGTTATTTCTATTAGGGATTCTAGACATTTTTGAGATTTTGCAAATAATTTAATGTCATCCATATACATGAGATGACTTATGGCCGTATCTGAATTTAAGTTGTAACCGTTATCTGTATTATTGAGTAGGTGAGACAAAGGATTTAAGGCAAGGCAGAACCATAGAGGGCTGAGGGAGTCTCCCTGAAAAATACCATTCCTGATATGAATTTCGTCTGTGGTGATAGAGTCTGTAGCACTACTAAGGTTTAAAGTTGTTCTCCAATCAGACATAGCATTCTTCAGGAAATTAATTACAGTAGGATTTATTTTGTATATCTCTAAAATTTTAAGTAGCCAAGAATGTGGGACACTATCAAATGCTTTGCTGTAGTCTATGTATGATATCGATAGGTTTTTCCTTTGCGTGTGAACACATTTTAAAATGGTGGAGTCTATAATGAGCTGTTCTTTACATCCTCTATGGTTTGCTCTACATCCTTTCTGTTCTTCTGACAGTATATTATTACGGTGAAGATGGCTATTGGTTATTCGTGTGATGAGTGAAGTAATAAGTTTGTAGATAGTTGGAAGGCATGTAATAGGACGGTACTGAGAAGGATTTGATGTATCACTGCTTTTAGGTAGCATATAAGTAATTCCTTTGGTGATGAATTTGGGTATCGGTTGTTCATCCCTAATGAGTTCTGTGATGTTTTTAGCTAATATGTGATGAAGTGTGAAAAACTTTTTATACCAAAAATTATGGATGTTATCTATGCCAGCTGCCTTCCAATTTTTCATTCTTGACGTCACTATTGCTATATCTTCTGGTGTGATATCAGTGAATTCCATCTCTTCTACGTCAATCATCCTATTTCGTTCTTCATCAATCCATTCTGCATTATCATTATGATCATTCTGGTTTTCCCATAAGTTGGCCCAATAGTTTTTGAGTTCATTTGGCTCAGGGATTATATTGTTATCACTATGTATTCTATTGCCTCTACATGATCTATAAAAGTTATTCTCATTAGTTAAAAATAGTTTATTATCTTCTTTCCTTCTAAGTGCTTTTAAATATCTTGCTAATCTTTGTGACTTTAAAATTAATTTTTGTTTTAACGTATCTAAATATTCTTCCGGCCTTACATTATTTGGTTCATGGATAGTGTGTACTTTGGTTTTTCTAAATATTCTTTCTACTGTTTTCATTACTTTTCTAGATCTATTGTTATTTATATACTGTGTTAATCTCCCTATATCTATTCTTAAATTTTTGATATCTAATTCAAGTCTTATTTGCCAAGTAGGTTTAAGGTTTTTGTGGAATTTTGATGATGTTTTGTGTTTTCTTAATTTATATCCTAGGTTTTGACATATAACATATGCACTACAATATACAAGTGTATGAATATGTATTAAATCAGAGTCTATGGAATAAAATCGGTTTAATACTTGTTTGTTAAATATATCAACTAAACTGTAGAGCTTTTTATTTCCTCTTAGTTTTGGTAGTTTAGGACGTGATGTTGGATCTGTACCTGTATATAGAACCAGAGCGGTTTCTACTTGGTTAATTAATTCTTGTGTAGTTGTGTCGATGTCTGTGATTTCACTGGGTTGTGTAGATAGTATGTGCTGTGATAGAGATTCTGGAAAGAAGTTTGTTTGAGTGGATGCGTGTTGAGTGAGTGTTAGGAGTTGTGTGCATGATACATTTGTGTCTGAAGATTGTGTGTTTGGGTTGGAGCTAGATGTAATTGGGGATTCTATGTTTAATGGTTGTTCCATTGGTTGGGATAGAATGAATGATTGATGAGTGATATTATTAGTGACTTCTGATACGTTTACGACATCGAAATTCTCTTTTGCTTTTTCTTCTTCTAAAGTTTTACGGACTTCTTCCTTTAGTTGATCTAAAGTTTCTTGGGAAAGGCGCTTGTTTCTTATTATTGTTCGCATTTGGTCTGATACACGCTGTTCGGAAACTGTAACCTGCGGGTATTGACTTGAGAATAGTTCGTGCAATCGTTTCCTATATGTTGTCATATCTGTCTCTAACTTTGTGATATAATAATAAGTGCGCATGATGAATATATTCACATCTTTGCTCCAAGACATGCGCACTCTTGGTTTACCGGCCTTGGTGGACGCAGGTAAAAAGGTATTAACCTCCCGCGCAACATCCAAGACTGGAATGGGTGGGTCTCTAACTCTGACTGTAGGTGGTGTTGAATTAGGTGACGAAGGTAACGATTGCAATGAAGGGGTATATGAAATGGTACTAGGGCTAAATGGCTCTATTGGGGGATTTGTGACGTCATCATTAAGACTATCAGAATATTCTTGTTCGGCTGTGACCTGTTTGTTGATGGGAGCCCGCCTGCTCAACTCCACACCACTGACGGATCGCATGCTGAAACACCCAGCGTCAGCTCCAGGTGTGCCCCGGCGATCGCCCCCGGGAAGCGGCCCTCTCAATTTTCTCTTTAAACGTGTCTCCATGATGTATGGGTTTCCATTGCCATGTTGGCCGCGCCAGTAATTTATCAATCGCGTGTCCGCCCCCCACGTGAATCTGATGGTCGATTCGGACGTTATTATTATTATTAT
>JAZHFQ010000483.1:0-23896 GCA_038387885.1 Spodoptera picta
GACACCTATCTAAATATTTATCTACATTGTATGTTATTAACTATATTTTTTTTGGTATAATTTTGTTTATCAGATACAATTGAATATCGAAGTTTGTGTATCCCACACCTTCACGCGCTTCTCATGCGTGAAGGTGCGGGATCGAAACCTACCAACGGCAAGTACCAATGTGACTTTTTCCGACTTATATGTACTGACTAAGATTATCTAGACACCACTAACAAACGGTGAAGGAAAACATTGTGAGGAAACCTGGGTTTATAATTTATAATTATAAGTTTGAATTCGCCAACCCGCATTGAGCAAGAGTGGTGAATGATTCTCCAACTTTCTCCGTGTGAGAAGAGGATTTGTTCAGCAGTGGACATTATAGGCTGTTGATGATGATAATGTTTGTGTATTGTTGACTACTCGTTGGTCAAGAAGCGCAAATAGACAGTAGGTGAAAAGGGGTTCATCAATGAGAAGAGGTTTATAAATGAAAAGAGTTAAGTAAAAACGCGGGTTACTCACGTGAATATACTGAGAAAAGCTCTACTAGTTTCGAACCACAGAGGAGTTCTTCCTCATGAGCAGCGTGCGCGGTCGCGGCGTCGTCGCGCAGCTCACTGTTAGTATGTCTCACGATAGTTATTATAAAAATGAAAAGAGGTCCATCAATGAAAAGAGGTTCATCAATGAAGTTCGTTGATTTTTGAAACAAGGGCGTTGAAAAAGCGTTCACAATCTCTAGAAACAACGACTGTGGTACCTAGCTACTATAGACTTACACGCAGAATACACACACATTGACACGTAGGACATCTGTCGTGTGACATGGTCCGTCATTACACTTCATACATTACGGTGTTGCAAGTACACGCACACATAACTTTACATTATGGTACTTGAATCATTTTGAAGTGACATTACGTCCGTATTGTTCTCATCGTCCTTGCTTTGAAGGTTCATCAATTGAAAAGAGGTTCGCTGCTGGCCGATCTTTGTCAAATATGAAGGTAAAGCCCAAGGACGTTAAAAATAAGGCGGACATACCTAGTCTCAAGAAACAATGATTGTCTGTGGCACCTTCCACGCAGAACTGAAAACATACACACTCTTACATGTATGTATTAGTCTATTAACATCACTATTTACTCAGTATGTAGTGGCCCCCACACTATTTGTTATACAAGGTGTTATTTTAAAGCCGCGTCATTTTCTATGAGGTAACTCGGCTATCGATTCTGAGTCCGAATCAATAAAAAAAAATTGTAGGTAGATATTTTTCATTTTTCTGTAAATTATGGAAATGCGTAAGTGCGAACGAAACGCCGCCGGTTTGTAACTAGCTTTATAACGCGGCTTAACACAAACGGGTAACCGGGGCACCGGCTCGACGTGCAGGAGAAGGAACGGGGTGGTTCTTAGTCAGTAAGAGTCTGACACTCCCTCCTGCCTCACCCAGGCGGGAGCAGTCTTTCGATGATTTTCGCCCCATAAAAAAAAAAGTCTGGTAACTTGGTAACCCATTACACACGAACACATAAACACACCACTGACATTTTGGTGCTTCAGTCATTTCTAAGTGACATGATGTCCGCCTTTTTTTTCATGGTCCTTGGTGAAGCCCTTATTCGCTACCTACGGGTACTACACGGCGTGAAGACTGGGGGTGACGATAATTTTAAACCTACAAACAGCCTTGGAAATAAGAGCCGTGATGTTATATCCATCCATCCATCCATCATCAGCCTGTATTCGCAGGGCCGTCTCTAAACTATTTGAGGCCCTGGGCACATTAAGATCATGGGGCCCCATGACCTTGAGAAAACACCTTTTAGTTATAATAGATAGAAGACTAGAGAAAGAAAGTAGACAAACAAATGTATTTTTATTTAGTTACCTACTAACTAAAAAAAATAAGAAATATAAAAAATTATCGACAAAAGTAACTCGCATAACATAAAATTCTTAGATTAATTCTATGTTGATTGCAAAGGTTGAATCACATTCTATGGACATCAGCGACAAACTAGGTAATCGCTCTTCAAGCATTGTAGGTACTTCTTAATTCATTTTTAGGAGGAGCGTTCTCCCCTTCAGTTAGTTACCATCGCGTGATGGTTAAAAATATTCTCAATGCAATATCTACGTTAAGAAATGTGTCTTAAATTTTGTTTTGCTTTAATAGATTATATACCTATAATTATACTTCCTGTATACTGTTAGGTGCTTCATTTTCACTCTGAACATTATATAAGTATTCTTTTAAATGTTGACATTCTATTTCTAACTCTTTTTCATTTACATCTTCGTGATAGATTTTAGAAAATTATTTGCATCCTTGCCGTATCTATCTGACTCGGGGGCCCCATTCGATTGCGGGGCCCTGGGCACGTGCCCATAGTGCCCAGTGGGAAAGAGGGGTCTGTGTATTCGTTCATTACTGGACATAGGCCTCTCCAATGGCACGCCACTGAGCTCGGTCTTCAGCTCTTCTCATCCAACCACTACCAGCCACCTTGCGGATGTCGTCACTCCACCTAGCTGGAGGGCGCCCTACACTGCGTTTGCCTAGACGCGGTCTCCACTCTAGAACACGTTTACCCCAACGGTTATCGGTTCTTCAACAAATGTGATCGGCACACTGCCACTTCAGCTTACTGATCCTTTGGGCTATGTCGATAACTTTGGTTCTCTATCGGATCACTTTGATCGTTCAAAGATAATTCGAGCAGAACCGTCTCCATAGCTCGCTGTGATGTTATTTGAATATTATTTAGTTCCAATTTTTCAATACTAAGTGAAATTGTATCAAACGAATAACTATGAACATTGGATAATTGTTTCATAATAAATACTGTCAACTGTAAAAGCATTATTGAGTTCTTTCACACAGTTTTTTAATTCCGTAGTTTCCAGGGTATCAAAGTTAAAAATCTAATTAGTCCGTCAGTGAGATAATGAAAAAATATTAAACACGTATTTTTTTATTTTCTCGTATTAAGTTGCAATACTTAAACAAAATGGCGCTAAGTTTAGGGTGGGAGGTCGTTACGTCATAACGTGCTACAAAATGCAGCACGCTGTGACATCACACGATATTTCAAATTAATATATCGTCTAAAGTATTTAATTTTATGAGAAAATAAAAAATACATGTCTAAAGTTTTAAATTAATGTACCAGGCGGACAATTTTCAATATTTTATTAGGTATATAAAGCAGATAAAACTGCAGGTAAATACAGTTAGTCTTTTTATATAAAACATACAATAACATATATAATTGTGTTATGCAAAGTTACAGTTTTCCTCAAAGTCGCTGCCGAAGTACCTAATCGGGTAATTACAGTCAAAAAACAATTTATTTTTTATTTTCGTCCTTTTAATTTAAAAAAGTAAGTACCAATGTGACTTTTTCCGAGTTATATATGCTTTCTAAGATTATTCAGACACCACTGACAAACGGCGAAGGAAAACATCGTGACCAACCCGCATTTAGCAAGTGTGATTATTAATGCTCAAACCTTCTCTGTGCGAGAAAAGGCCTTTGGTCAGCAGTGGACATTATAAGCTATTGATGATGAATATAAAAAAAAACTAAATTATTCGAATCCGAGACCCCTTTGCTCGGCAGTCGCACTGGCGACCACAGGCCAACGAGAGAACCTAACGGGTAACCGGGGCTCCGGCTCGACGTGCAGGAGAAGGAACGGGGTGGTTTTTTAGTCAGTAAGAGTCTGACACTCCCTCCCGCCTCACCCAGGCGAGAGCAGTCATTCGATGATTTTCCCCCCTTAAAAAAAAGACCAACGAGACAGTCAAATACAAAAAAAATAAATAAAATAACAATAATGAATCCTAGTCATGCAAAACTATAGAACAGTACTAAATATATTGTAATTTATTTATATAATATAATTATTTTTGGAACAATCATAACAATTAAGTACCTATACAGGGTGTTTGTAAAAATGTTTACTTGGCTCCTGGACATGTGTTTTTACTCCGTTAACGAATTTTTAAATCATCCTTTTTGACCTTGTAATTAATATTTGATGCTATTAGAAATATTGACATTATGATTAATATGTAAATATATTTTTACATTAGAACCAGTAACTATGACATATATTTTCTTTTTTTTTTATTGTTTGGTATTTATTTTTTGACATAACAATTTGGACGAAAAATGTATTATTGTTTTTTTTTTAATGAATAAATTGAATGAATCAAATGAAGATTACTGTAATGTCTAAGATTTGCATGGACTTAGCTTATTTAATATTTCTACACCAGAAATGGTAGTATATGTGTTTCTATGTCATTGTAAGATCTCAGTGTACCATGTACTTAGAAATAAATACATCTTTATCTTTATCTTTATCTTTATCTTTATCTTTGGCGTATGGACCGACACAATTTATTCAGGGATTCGGGAGCTACCTTTTATTGGAAGTACCTTCGTGCCAATTGCTACGGTTAGTCACAAATGCTAGCTAAGTGAGTTTGTGGGTTACCCATTTAAGATAGGCATGTTTATTTATTTTATTTATTTATTTTATTTATTTATTAGATACACAAAACAGAAACACAGCACAATACACAACAGAGTAACAATACAAAACTGTAAATGGCAGACCATGCTTCCACAAGTATGTGCACACAACATGACATGCAACGACTAGTATTTATTTATTAACAATTATTTATAATTAATTATAATCCAGAACAAAATTAGAGATAAATTGTAATTTATAATAAAGAGAATTAAGAATGCAATTAGACAATAGATACATTATTCAATATTGTCCTCATTATCGGACCGACCGAATAACAATTTCTTAATAATATTTTTAAATTTGTGAAGCGAGGTATTGTTGTATGTTGTCAGCGTTTCTTTTCTGATTATTCTGTTCTAATTTTTAACTTGATGTCTTACTTCCCCTGTCACACTTTTATAGCCATTTTTATATTTTATTAGCTATTGCCCGCGCCGTCGTATGTATGTGCAATCCCGTTTTTTGTCAGAATTTTTTCTGTCTTAAGAACCTTCTCCTAATAATATCACATACAACAAAAAAAAATTAGTGAAATCGGTCCAACCATTCACGCGTGATGCCGTGACCAAGGGAAAAAGGGATTCATTTATATATATAATATATACTAGCGGACCCGACAGACTCTGTCCTGCATATCCACTTGAATGTATAAAAAAAATTCATTCAAATTAGTTCAGCCGTGTAGGATAACTAACCTAAACATCAACTGAAGCGCAATCTGTCGGATTGATTTGTGAATCTAAACCACTTAGGGCAACACTCAAACGCGTACCGAAAAATTCATTTAATTCCGTCAAGCCAAGCAAATAAAATTCTTAAATCAGAAATTAGAAAGAAGTCGACTTTAAAAACCAAAGATAAAGATAAAGACAAACTTAGTTCATTTGCAAATATGTGTAATACATTAACATGTGGTGTATAATTAAGTACATTGCGAGCTCAACCATATTTTATCAAGAAGCATGCAAATACGAATTAACAAAGTACCTATTTTAAAATATAAGTTAATAATTAAATACGCTAAATATAAGTAAATACGCTAGCCAGTAAGTAGGCCTCTAAGTAGTCCTCACGTGAATATACTGAGAAAAGGCTAAGTAAGCTGCGCGACGTCGCCGCGACCGCGCACGCAGCTCATGAGGAAAAACCCCTCTGTGGTTCGAAACTAATAGAGCTTTTCTCGATATGTTCACGTGAGTAACCCGCGATTTTTATTAAATTTATATCAACGAACATTAATATTATGTCAAAAAGTAAGAATAAACCAAACATCCTGTATGTGTATTAATTTTTATTAAATAATAGATTCCATTGTTATAATACACCCATTCCTATTAAAAATGTGGTATAAATAAAGCACAGTAAAATAAAAATATAACAAATGCAGAGTTATCTTTACTCTACCTCTACATACATACATAATGGTATTTGGGCATCGGAAAAATGCAGCTTGTGCTTGTGTTCGTGCTGTTTGTGCTTGTAGCTGCACAGCACAAACCAGAAGACAGAGACGAGAGATATGTGCAGCATCGAAATGGTAACTATATGTAAAATAAATACGATCACTTTCATTAACTAAAAATGGCGGGTTACTCACGTGAATATACTGAGAATAGCTCTACTGCGCACGCGACTGCGCCCACTGCTCATGAGGATGGACCCTGTGGTTTGAAATTAGTAGAGCTTTTATCAGTATATTCACATGAGTAACCCGCGATTTTTAGTCAATATAGTATCTATGTCTCACGACAGTTATTATAAAACCAAGGATTACTTTTAATTATTATGTTTTTGACTTACTCACGTAATTGTTTGACGAGGAACTCGACTAGTTTCAAGTCATACTAGAGGCTCATATTCATGAGCGGCATTCTGATACAGCGACTGTCGCGCTGTTACTGTGGAAGCCGAAAACATAATAATGAATTCAAATTCAAAATTCAAAATTATAAATTCAAAAAGTATTTATTTGCGTAAATAAGGTACAGATAGTTGTCATTTTCTAATAACGTAGGTCCTCTTATTTGACCTTCAACATCGGCGTGCAATAATAATGTAGGTAGGTACTTTACAAACTTGTCAAAATTTTGTTATACTTAATGCTATCTCCGAGAAAAGTCGCGGAGAACCTAACGGGTAACCGGGGCTCCGGCTCGACGTGCAGGAGAAGGAACAGGGTGGTTTTTAGTCAGTAACAGTCTGACACTCCCTCCCACCTCACCCAGGCAGGAGCAGTCATTCGATAATTTTCCCCCATTAAAAAAAAAATGCGAGAAAATTATTAAATTTTTAAAATTATTTCCCTTTTCCTTCCACGGCCCCCCTTCCGCGGCCTCCATTCCGCGGCCTCCCTTCCGCGGCCCCCCTTCCACGGCCTCCATTCCGCGGCCTCCATTCCGCGGCCTCCCTTCCGCCGCCACCCTTCCGCGGGCTCCGCAGTTTACGTCGTCGCTGGGTTATCAGTTGATTAGTTGGTTGGTCCAACGCGGTTTCGTCACCCGCTACTCCTTCCTATTGATCGTATCGTGATGTTTTGGATGCCGTCTCCTCCATTTGCGAAGCAGTCATGCTAACTGAGGAGGAGGCAGGGCGCATGAGGCAACGAAACGCTGCCTCCTCACAAGCCAGCCGTCGCGAATCATACGGTGGACCGTATGATTTCTGTTTATTTCTCCTACGTTGTTTACGTCTGTGGTAAATTTGATCCAATTTATTTGCAGATTCCCTGGGGTTGGCTTTGGTGCTGGCCTTGGGTTTGGGTTCGGTCCTGGCCGGGGATGAATCCGATGACGGGCCTCCCTCACAGACCTGTGCAACACTTCATAATGGCTGTTATCTGAAATATAACGTAACAATCTATATATATATATATATCTATAATAAAACTGTACAAGTGTGAATTCTGTACATTGAAAATATAAAAATTAAAATAGTTGGGGCCGGGGGTGTTACTAGGTACAAATTATTCTTACAACCAATGACATGGGGGACCGCAATCGAGCTCTCTTCGAAAGTTCGAATTGACATCTTACAAGATAGCCTAGCTGTAGGTCTACTCTGATTCGACGAAAAACGAAGTTTCGGACGAAACTTCGAACATTACCTACCACAATGACATTTATTACGAACGTAAAAAGAATGAAACAAGCCAGAAATTAGTGTGAGATATACTGTTGACGCCTGAATTTTCGGAACCCTACTATAATTATACAATCCGCACGAACGAAAATTCGAGATTGACAGATTATTCTTCGGACGTTTAATGTCATTTTGACGAAACCAAAATAGTTATCGTTTGGGTTAATTTTTTTTGAAAAATAAATGAAAATAATTGCAAGTCGTATTATCGCGGTTTCTTCGTGTGAGTAACAGGAAGGTGATGTGTATGTGAGTTTGTTTGTCCATTAGAGCCCAATTATTAGTGATAGTTTATTGAAACAAGGTCTGACAGAAAAGTCAGACTACGTGAAAGAATTCAGATTAAATAATCATCATTTGGAAGCTGTTTTTTTAGGGAGAAAAATCATCCAATGACTTCTCTCGCCCGGGTGCCCCTCACCCAGGCGAGAGGGAGTGTCGGACTCATGATGACTAAAAACCACCCCGTTCCTACTCTTGCACTCACTTCGAACCGGAGCACCGGTAACCCGTTAAGTTCTCCGCAGCTCCGTATCGGCATTAGGATCGACAGATCCTGTTCTGTTCTGGTCGGGCCGCGAGTCACCCATTCTCGCCGTTAGCCGGCCCGGGCTTACGATGGCCGAAGATCGTCCCGGGATCCCCTACGCCTGGAGTGTCTTTCGCGACGGCTGGCTTGTAAGGAGGCAGCGTTTCGTTGCCTCATGCGCCCCGCCTCCTCCTTAGTTAGCATGACTGCTTCGCAAATGGAGGAGACGGCATCCAAAACATCACGATACGATCAATAGGAAGGAGTAACGGGTGACGAAACCGCGTTGGACCAACCAACTAATCAACTGATAACCCAGCGACGACGTAAACTGCGGAGCCCGCGGAAGGGTGGCGGCGGAAGGGAGGCCGCGGAATGGAGGCCGCGGAATGGAGGCCGCGGAAGGGGGGCCGCGGAAGGAAAAGGGAAATAATTTTAAAAATTTAATAATTTTCTCGGATTTTTTTTTAATGGAGGAAAATTATCGAATGACTGCTCCTGCCTGGGTGAGGTGGGAGGGAGTGTCAGACTGTTACTGACTAAAAACCACCCTGTTCCTTTTCCTGCACGTCGAGCCGGAGCCCCGGTTACCCGTTAGGTTCTCCGCGACTTTTCTCGGAGATAGCATTAAGTATAACAAAATTTTGACAAGTTTGTAAAGTACCTACCTACATTATTATTGCACGCCGATGTTGAAGGCAAAATAAGAGGACCTAAGTTATTAGAAAATGACAACTATCTGTACCTTATTTACGCAAATAAATACTTTTTGAATTTATAATTTTGAATTTTGAATTTGAATTCATTATTATGTTTTCGGCTTCCACAGTAACAGCGCGACAGTCGCTGTATCAGAATGCCGCTCATGAATATGAGCCTCTAGTATGACTTGAAACTAGTCGAGTTCCTCGTCAAACAATTACGTGAGTAAGTCAAAAACATAATAATTAAAAGTAATCCTTGGTTTTATAATAACTGTCGTGAGACATAGATACTATATTGACTAAAAATCGCGGGTTACTCATGTGAATATACTGATAAAAGCTCTACTAATTTCAAACCACAGAGGGGTCCTTCCTCATGAGCAGTGTGCACAGTCGCGTGCGCAGTAGAGCTTTTCTCAGTATACTGAGACTTACGATACGATACGATCACTTTTATTAACTAAAAATGGAATATATTCTATTTTTAGTTAATAAAAGTGATCGTATTTATTTTACATATAGTTACCATTTCGATGCTGCACATATCTCTCGTCTCTGTCTTCTGGTTTGTGCTGTGCAGCTACAAGCACAAACAGCACGAACACAAGCACAAGCTGCATTTTTCCGATGCCCAAATACCATTATGTATGTATGTAGAGTAAAGATAACTCTGCATTTGTTATATTTTTATTTTACTGTGCTTTATTTATACCACATTTTTAATAAGAATGGGTGTATTATAACAATGGAATCTATTATTTAATACACATACAGGATGTTTGGTTTATTCTTACTTTTTGACATAATATTAATGTTCGTTGATATAAATTAAATTAAAATCGCGGGTTACTCACATGAATATACTGAGAAAAGCTCTTCTAGTTTCGAACCACAGAGGGGTTTTTCCTCATGAGCTGCGTGCGCGGTCGCGACGATGTCGCATAGCTTACTTAGCCTTTTCTCAGTGTATTCACGTGAGGACTACATAGAAGCCTAGTTACTGACTAGCGTAAGTTACTTTGTGTTCGTAGGTACTTTGTTAATTCGTATTTGCATGCTTCTTGATAAAATATGGTTGAGCTCGCAATGTACTTAATTATACACCACATGTTATTTGTATTACACATAATTATTTGCAAATGAACTAAATTAACAAAACAACTAATTATTTATTCCTACCAAAATTTTCTAAAAAAATTCCTATTTTTAAATAAAAAGTGAATTATTGTTAAATTTGTACTCGAAAGTGTGTATTATTTTCATCGAGACGTGATTGTGTTTATTAAAAATGAATTTAAAGGCGAAATACAAGTGGCCTGTCTGCTGCATACTTTAAATCTTTCTATGCGTTGACTTTTATCTGCTTCGACGTGCTGACAAATTTGACTCATTGTCGAAAAACGATTCTAACCGTCTCCGAGCATTTCTTCCAACATTGCCGCTTGGGCGAACAGTCTTTCTTAAGATATGGACGGCGTGGAGGCGCGGAACATCGCGACAGCGCGACGCTGCGCGACAGCGCGGCAGCCCGGCGTCCTTGACCAATTTTTCTTTTTATAAGTTTAATTATTAATCATTATTGTTTAATTGGTTTAATTTTAGAATTTTTGATACATTTTTGAAGGCTTTCGACCTACATGCATTCATGTGATGCAGCCGTTGAGTCTGGAAGTGCTCCTCAATGTGCCCATCAACCTCTAGAGAGCCTGGTAAGATGTTCTTTGTGCTCTCAGCCTCAATTTTTTAAAGGAGAATGCGGGTTAAGAATACATTATGGAAAAATCCACAAATCTCATAGTGTGTCCTTATCCCCCTCTAACACTACTCCTCTACAAAATTCTTTTCCGGTTTCAAACCAGCCTTTATGGGAAACTTTATCCAAATTCAAAAATTCAACACGTGTTTTAAAAAGAGTTCCTCGTGGTGCAAGACGGTCCGTGGCTCTTAATTTAGGAAATTGCATTCGTCTTGCAACTCGGGAGAACTCTTTCTCGGCTTGGGAGCAGTTACTCACCTTCCCCTACAGGATTCTACACGTGAAAAAAAATTTAGCTGTTAAAAAAAACTTAACCTCACAAATTAAAAGTAATTGTAGTATTTTGAACCCCATTTTAGATCGAAAATTTCCTAACTCCTTTAATAATATTAAAAAAACTCGTTTTGACTACGTAGAATCCAAATTAGGTGAAGGTGATATAAGCGGAGCCGCCAGGCTTTTATTCAGTAGTGACGTGGTTGCTCCCTACTCTTCAGAAACTTTTGAAGCTCTGAAGAGTAAACACCCGCCTGCTACTGGCTGACCTCACTTTTCCCGATCCTCCTGAACCAATTCATATTTTCACCGCAACTGTCCAGCAAGTAGCCGCAGCCGTTGGCTCCTTCCGCAGTGGCTCTGCTGGTGGACTTGATGGTCTGACTCCTCAACATCTTAAGGATTTGACGGGGCCAGACGTCGGGGAAGCCGGTGAGTCTCTTCTGGAGGAGCTAACGGTTTTGGTTAATTTAATGCTCTCCGGTAATGTGACGGATGCCGTTATCGACATTTTGTACGGGGCCAATCTATGTGCCCTACGCAAAAAAGATGGCGGCATACGTCCCATTGCCGTAGGTTGTACTTACAGGCGTTTGGCAGCCAAGTTGTGTTGCAGCTATCATAAAGATGCGCTCATGTCGCACTTTCAACCCCTCCAACTAGGCTTCGGCTCAAAAGAGGGTTGTGAGGCTGCCGTACACGCCCTATCATCTTTCTTGAATACAAACGAAAGTGAGGTCATCCTTAAGGTTGATGTAAAAAATGCATTCAATTCCATCAATAGGGACACTTTGTTGGCTTAAGTTAAAAAAGAAAAAGAACGTTAAATTTGAATCGTTTTAATCCCTTGGAGGTTCGAACTGGTCCATGAAACACTATCGATTTGTAAAGATAAAATTAAAAAATAAAGTACTTTTTTTAATAACTCGAATCAATTCTCGCATGAGTGAATAAATAATGCGAACCGTTAGTACAGTTATGTCGGTCCTAAGCCCGTAAAAGTATGAAGGAAAATTTGGAATCAATTTATTTGTTTACCTACGCAAACATCAGTTGATCGAGTCAATAACTTTATGCTTGATCGGGCCGTGTAGGTACCTACACTGCCCGATACGCAACGACCGACGACGACGTAGGTAACTATCTCGTGGCGCAACTTTTGGTTTCATACATTTTGCGAGTATAATCTTATCATTTGCTAATTTATTTATTTTTTATGTTACACCGCAGTACAAGCTTGTAATGAGTAGTATTCTGTTAGTTAAACCACAGGTCCATGGGATTAAAACGACTAAAATTTAACGGTGTATATACAACTGAATCGATGCTGATGAGATTTGTTCTTTACCATTGAAATTAACCTCGGGAAAGATATATAAAATATTTAAAATTTGCCAGTAGCCATTATTATACGCGGATGAAGTCGCGGGGAACAGCTAGTATGAACATAAAGATAAAGTAGGTATTTAATATTTTGTAATTTTTAAATATTTTGAATTGGTGGTTCAGTGCACGAGCGCACTTATGGTAGGTACCGCCCCCACTGGACGTGGTTGAGTACGAAACATTCAACTTTAACATTTATAATATTAGTCCCTACGATATGCAGTAAGCTATAATGTACCTTGTTGAAGTGTTGGGGAAAGTTGCTCCTTGTGCAATGCGTGCTGTGCAGCCAGCACTGGCAGCATGCACAGCACAAACACAGGCCTCATGCTGCACACGACTCCGATTTGGAACGAGTACCCAACTTCAGTCTATCATTGAAGTCAATCCGAAATATCCTCTGAATCCACTGAATGTATCTTTGCCAGAAATTAAATAGTTGCTACTAATGTGAAATTGTTTCGCAAATTTAAAGATTTTGAATTAAAATATAAATGTCAATGTTATAACTCGTCTTTACAGTGCGTGCGTGCGTGTAGTACACGCAACACTTGTAGTTGGATTGTGGTACCTGAATTACTTCTATTAATATATTATAGAATTAGGTATAAATAGCATATAATGTATATTGTTATATGCAGTTGTAAAAATAAGATTTGTATAACACAATGGTATCTAAAATTAATCTTTATTTATTTTATTAAAACTTCATTTATTTATAAATGTATTATTATTTATTTAGTACTTATTTAATAAAAAAATTATGTAGGTACACACAAACAGCACAGAGGATAACACATATATAAATTAAGAATAGGTACATAGGTGCTACTTATTCCTGTTGAAATTTCTTCCAGTAGACCTGAGACAGGAATTGTAATTAAAACATGAGACACAGTGTGTAGCAGAAGAGAAAAAAAATTATATCGCCATGGAAATCCTCATGGACTCCCCATGTCGTGGGGACGATGGGGGGAGTGACGGACTCTTACGGGTGAAACCACCGCGGTGTTCGTCCTTTACCTGTAGCTGAGACCCGGGACGCTGTTGCGGAATCACCGTATCTAATACAATAAGGATATGCCAACCCTATCTTACCTTATTCTGTAGTGTACGCATAGCTTAAATAACAATACTATCACAATACTTGAATATATTTTCCCTAATTTAATTACAATAATTTAACACGAAAAGTAAATAACAACTAATTATCGTGATTGCGTTTATAAACATACAAGTTCACATACACATGACACCCAGACCCGAAACAACGATTTGTGTATCACACGAAGATTAGCTCCGTGGAGGAATTGTGTGGGTCTCCGTCGTATAAATTGTAGGGCCCCTTGAGGATGGGGCCCTGGGCACGGGCCCCGAATGGCCCCAATGGGAAAGACGGCACTGAAGCTAATAATATGGTTTATAGAATTTTTGTCTGTTTGTCTGTATGTATGTCCGGGCTAAACTCAAAAAGTACTTCATAGATTTACTTCAAATTTTGCATGAATGTTACTAACAGGTCGGGTCAATATATAGGCTACATATTATTACGCTATCACCTACGGGGGAGGAGCTGTGAATCACAATTCCACACGAACGAAGTCGCGGGCTACAGCTAGTTTTCCATAATTTCAATCACTACATGAAGGGTTGTACTTACTGAATCTTTTAGGCTAAGGACACTCGAGGCGATTTTCTCCCGTGCCCGTCGTTGCAGCGGGAGCCGCTAACAATCGCCCACGCTGTGTCGCGACCCATTGCTGAGTCGCTAGCCAATTTTAAATGGGCCTTGTCTGTAGAACGTCAAACTAACCAACCATTCTATATTTTACTTTTCATTCCTGAGTTTGATCATTACAGATAGGTCGTAGTCCAGCAAGTTTGGGAACCACTGGTCTAAGCTTTCCGTCTCTGGCTTGGACAGCACAAAGTTTTATCTATTTGATATCTTGTTGTATGTGTTAATGTAACTATTTAACTTATTTTGAGTGTGTTAACATAGTAAAAAATCAATAAATCTATTTTAAGCTTTAACCAGTAAGTAAATATACCACGGGGAGTGCTCTGAGGAATTGTTTGACCTGATATCTGCTGCATCTTTTCGCCATCGACCCTCACGACAGCATATGCATCCCCACCACATATGTAAATGGTTGGCAGGCACAACCGTGCGCTTCTCACGATGCTTTCTACGTCGCACAGCAAAACTGTGGAATGATCTGTTGTCTTCGATACGACCTTCAAACCTTCAAGAAAATAGCGTATTCCTTTTTAAAAAATGGCCGGCAATGCACCTGTGGCTCCTCTGGTGTTGCGGGTGTCCATGGGCGGCGCTGATCGCTTACCATTAGGTGATCCGACTGCTCATTTGCCTCCTATTCCATAAAAAAATTAAACAAAACTTATTTTAAAAGTATTTATTAACTGGGTCATTATTTTTTCTTCTTTCACAAACGAATAATATTCAATTTCAATAATAATAGTAACCTATCTATCTGAATTCTGTAGATTTGAAGCAAAAGAACAACAGATCAATAGAAGTCACATATCTCTATTTGCATGTATGTATACACTTTAGTTCAGTAATTTGCTAGTTTTGCCTGGAATGTTTCCCGGGTGTTTTAAAAACGGTAATTATTGTAGATTTTTATGTGGTCGTTTCATATTTCCATTTTGCACCTTTGTACATAAGCCTCTCATGCCGCCATCTTGGAAGAATGGCGGCCAAAAACTGTTTTTTACACCTCCTGCATTTTACGAGAAAACTGGTTAACTACAAATACAATTAAAGTAGATTTTTTTATTTATTTATTTATTAAACTTTATGGCACATACAGTGAAATTGGCGGACTTAATGCCGTAGGCATTATCTGACAGTCGACCATTGGGTGGTGCAGAATGTTAAAGCGGTTGGTGCAAAATTATAGAAAAGAAAGTATGAAGTAGTAGACAACGAAGTTAAGGTAATAAAATATTAAAGAGGGAAGACATTATTGTTATAATTTTTAGTATTATTTAGTATTAATAGATTTTTAGTACCTACTGACTCACAGTACTCACTATTTTCTACAATTTTTGTCGAGACAGCTTTTATTGTAATATAAGTAAGTAGTTTTGGCGCCAGCTCACCGCAAAGTTCATTTTTATGAGCATTGGAAAAAACAAAATTTTTCAACACCACGTGAAAGTTGAGAAAGCGGCGCGTATTTTTTATAGTTTTTGGCCGCCACTTTTTCAAGATTCTGTATCTGCTTTTTCTTTTCAAATATGGCGGGATGCGATTCTCTTGACACGGTTTTTGCCATGGATGGCAAAATGGCTCTTCAGAGGCGCTCGCGGAACGCAACGCGTCGTACGCTCGGGTGCCGCTGTGGGTTGGGTCGCTCCGTTCCCCAGTGCCGTTTTTCCCATAAGTGCCATCTGGGCCCGTGCTTAGGGCCCTCATCCTCAAGGGGCCCGACAATTTATACGACGGAGACCCACACAATTCCCCCACGGAGCTAATCTTCGTGTGATACACAATTCGTTGTTCCGGGTCTGGGTGTCATGTGTATGTGAACTTGTATGTTTGTAAACGCACCCACGATAATTAGTAGTTATTTAATTTTCGTGTTAAATTATTGTAATTAAATTAGCTAAAATATATTCAAGTATTGTGATAGTATTGTTATTTAAGCTATGCGTAATAATGCGTACACTACAGAATAAGGTAAGATAGGGTTGGCATATCCTTATTGTATTAGATACGGTGATTCCGCAACAGCGTCCCGGGTCTCAGCTACAGGCAAAGTACGAACACCGCGGTGGTTTCACCCGTAAGAGTCCGTCGCACCCCCCGTCGTCCCCACGACATGGGGAGTCCATGAGGATTTCCATGGCGATATAAATGTTGCTGTTTGTGTGTACCTACATAATTTTTTATTAAATATATATATTATAAGTACAAAATAAATAATAATACATTCATAAATAAATGAAAATTTAATAAAATAAATAAAGATTAATTTTAGATACCATTGTGTTATACAAATCTTATTTTTGCAACTGCATAAGGTAGAAGTACGTATTCCCGTTAGTGTCCTAGTTCCCGTTAACTAGTCAGTTTTTTATTTTTTACGTCTTTCTTACAAAATCAAATTAGAGTTTGTAAATGATAATTTATTCCTGATACTATTTTATACAATTTTAATGCCAACGTTCACCAAAAAGTTTAATGGCGTCAAAACTGTGCAAACTTAAAAATACGTTCTGATAAAATTGTCTGTAAGTTCAAAGTTCTGTATGTGAACTACGAGACCACCCCGTTGCAGAAATCATCTAGCCATACTTCGACGGATAAAATTAAGGTAAGAGTGTTAATGTTTATAAAAAGTTTTGTATATTATTTAACGATTTAACCCATAAATTAAGGTAAATCTCATCGAAACGTAAATGTTTTTGCATGTTACATTTATTGGTACTCACAAACCCCTACTTGCCCTAGTGCCCGGTAAATTCGTATATTTTTTACCGGTTACTGGTACACTATCAACCCGGTAACATACGTTGCACCGAAACCCGGTATTATATCCTTATTGCTTTGAAATAGGTCTCATATTCCTTTGAAATTTTAGTTTATATTAAATATTTTCTGCCGGATACTGGGACATGCATTAACAGTTGCATTTAAATCCGTCATGGACCTTATTGCCTTGAGGTAAGTATTGTTTTCCGTCAACTCGATAGAATTTAGTTACTAGGCATCTTATTTGTTTTGTTACCTTGTGTGTTTTTTATTTATGGGGCGAACTTTTAGATTTAATAGGAATATTGACAACTGGGCAATATTAAAAAAAAAAATGTTTCGGAAGTCTATGGTGATTGGCCGTGTATTTTGTCATGCAATGTTCCCCGTAGTATAGTACCTACTCCTTGACAGTAATTGAAGATATAGCAAGGGCGAAAAAGCTCTAGTTATTTCATTTATATTGAATAATGTATCTATTGTATAATTGCATTCTTAATTCTCTTTATTATTACAATTTATCTCTAAATTTGTTCTGGATTATAATTAATTATAAATAATTGTTAATAAATAAATACTAGTCGTTGCATGTCATGTTGTGTGCACATACTTGTGGAAGCATGGTCTGCCATTTACAGTTTTGTATTGTTACTCTGTTGTGTATTGTGCTGTGTTTCTGTTTTGTGTACCTAATAAATAAATAAAATAAATAAATAAAAATAAATAAATTTACTTGAATATTATAATAAATTAATTATGCTTTGCAGTTCGAGTCTTGACAAATAGTAACTTTTCAGTACAAGTTTTGTCATCATTGACAAAATTTGTGTGGTGAGTCAGACTCTTACTGACTAAAAACCATCCCGTTCCTACTCCTGCACTTCAAGCCGGAGCCCCGGTAACCCGATAAGGTCCTCCGCGGCTCCGTATCGGCATCAGCCCTATTGGGCCCCATCTGTGGTGGTCTGATGGCTCCTTGAGGCGCGCGCGGAACGCAACGCGCTGTACGCTCGGGTCTGGTTCTGGTCGGGCGGCGAGTTACCCGTGCTCGCCGTCCGCAGGCCCGTGCTTACGGTGGCCGGAAATCGTCTCGCGATCCCCGACGCCCGGAGTGTCTCTCGCAACGGCTGGGGCGTGAGGAGGTTCATTCCCTCACGCGCCCCGCCTCCTCCTTAGCTAGCATGACTGCTTCGCAGAAGGAGGAGACGGCATCCCAGTCCCCCTCGCTCCGTACCATGATCTGAACCAGAGCCGGACGCGAGAGGTTGCCGTCGCCGATCATATTCCTGAAGACACGACGGTGCTCAGCCCACGCAGGACATACCGCTACCGTGTGCTCTACCGTGTCCTTCGGGCGGTCCTCGCAGTGATGACACCCGGGCGTTCCTCTGGCCCAAACCGAAACAGGAACCTACCGAAACTTCCGTGTCCGGTAAGCACCTGCGTCAGGTGGTAGGCGAGGACGCCGTAGCGTCTATCAAGCCACTCCTCAAAGAGGGGACTAACCGCTGCAATGAGCCCAGCCCTCGGTTGCGACATTCGTTGCTGCCATTCTGCCATAAGATCGCGCCGGAGCTCATCCCGCCACGCACTAATCTCGCGCGGCAGCGGAGTTTCGCTCCGGCGACGTGCCTCCGCGCGCAAACAAAACACGCGCGCGAGCACCTTCGCTTCCAGATCCCACGGCGGTACTCCGGCAAGGTTTGCTGCCTCCCCGCAGCCATGAAAACACATGGCCTCGGACTTGTGGAGCGCCACCTCAGGTCCCAGGTGCTGGATCTTTTCAACGACTGTCGTAACCGCTCTCGCCGTTACATTTGCCACCGCCTGATGCGACCTCCGGTTTACTAGAACCAGTGTCAGTCAGACCTGTGAAGTTATCCAGGTGACAAAAATTCGTTGATAGGAACTAAAAGTTGTTTCAAAGCCGTAGAGCCATAATTGAAACTGAGTTAAGGTAAATTAATTTGCGTATTTATCTGCCTCTAAACATTGAATAATTTTTCGAGGGATCTATACCTTTCCAAGTTGGACTTCTGGTGTCCATAAAAAGCTTGGAGCTGCTTGCTTGCTTGAGTTGTCTCATAATAAAGTACTCCGGATTTCCTGAACTAACGCATGGGTTTGAGTTTAATTTTGGACCAATAGTCGACTTGCTTCTGTGTGCTGCTGTATGATTACTTCAAATCAGTGACAACCTGGTCTGTCTGGGTTTTCTTGCTCTATTTTTAACACTATGCAACATCTGCGCTTTAGTTACAGGAAATGACTACTGCTTTGCATCAGCAAAAATTGAGAAAAGCGTGAAAAAGCTTGGGGCTCCTGATTTTTAAATAATTGAATTACAACACATTTTTTAATAAATATGTTTGAAAGTATGTATTTTACTATTTTATACCTATTGATTTGAAATCAGAAATTAGTAAATAACGTGTTAATTTTCTTACAGGTAGCCATGACTGAGAAACAAAAGGCCATATTAAAGGCCATGGACGCAGTAAAAAAAGGAGCTTCAATTTCATCTGCAGTCAGGCAGTATAATATTCCACGGACAACGTTGGACGACAAAATACCAGGCCGCTATTTTATTGAATGTTCCAAAGGACCTACAGTTTTATTAAAAGAAGAAGAAGATCATTAAATAGATGGATAATTTTTATGGCAGATAGTGGATTTCCTGTAACTAAGATGCAGTTGTTAGATAGCGTAAGTTTACTTAATAAAAAATTGAAGCGAGAAAACCCTTTTAAAAATGGCAGACCAGGTCGTCACTGGTTTGAAGTCTTTATAAACCGACACCCTGAAGTAGGCCAGCGAGTAGCCCAAAATCTAACGCAAACCCGTGGTTTAGTTAAAAAAAGCAGTTTAAGAGCGTGGTATAAGAAGTGGAAATCTATTTTATTATGGCACACCTCGAGGAAGCCATTAATTATATTTTAAAATGTAAAAATTTAAGTTACTGATGTTTTTTTACCAAAGGTTACTGAAGATGCAACTTTTTTTTTTTTTATATGGAAATCCTCATGGACTTCCCACGCCGTGGGGACGACGAGGGGGTGTGCCGGACTCTTACCGGCTAAAACCACCGCGGTGTTCCTCCTCTGCCTGTGGCCGTGACCCGGGACGCCCGGCGGATTCACCGCACCCGGCAGGCCTCGACCTACCACTAGATTGTGGCGGGTCCCACCACGTAGCAGCCCTCAAAAGCTGCGATTTTCTTCCTCGAGTGGCGCGCGTGAACACACCGCTAACGCCTACTCCCGCCCATACAGCGAGTATTTTTTTTTTAAGGGTATGGGCGCGAGGCGACGACGGCAGCCATGATTGACATCTCGTATCAAACTATCTGACTGTTTCACTGTATGTGTGTGTGTGAAACGCTAAGTATTGTTGTATTGAAAATAAATTCATACAAACAATACCCGATTTTAATAAAAAGGTGATTGAACAATGTCGACGTATTGATATAATGTAGGTACAAAAAAAAACATATTTATGTAAATTTTTGTTTTGTTGCATTTTCTAATTTTAAATAATATTTTAATAAAGTGCACCACCGGTGCGATAACCCGCCAGCCGCCACTAGTCAAAACGGCTGAAGGGATCGAGATGAAATTTAGAACGGCGGTAGATTATATATAGGTCTGGTATTTAACACAAGCGCTACTTTTTAACCCGCTGACAGAAAGTAGGATTTCAATAAAATATTTTTTTTTAATTTTTCGCCTACTTACTTTTCCTTTGGTGACGGTAGGTAAAGTATATACAAAGATGTAGTGACAAGGATTGAAAAGGGAATGTTACGCCGGTTTAACTCGTCGAGTACCGGTTTTGTAGACACAATTATAGAACAATAGGTTGCGGTCACCGGTGACCGCTTGGTGTTTGACAGTTTAACTAGAGACTGTATTATCTCCCCTCACAGTATGGTGCACTATTTCCTGAACACCTTGTATATGATAGATATCACTACTTAATATAAAACAAAGTCGCTATCCGCTGTCCGTCCGTCCCTATGTATGCTTAGATCTTTAAAACTACGCAACGGATTTTGATGCAGTTTTTTATTAGATTAAGTGATTCTTAAGGAAGGTTTTTTTTTTTTTTTTTTAAGGGGGGAAAATCATCGAATGACTGCTCCCGCCTGGGTGAGGCGGGAGGGAGTGTCAGACTCTTACTGACTAAAAACCACCCCGTTCCTTCTCCTGCACGTCGAGCCGGAGCCCCGGTTACCCGTTAGGTTCTCCGCGACACTGATAATGCTACTAGGAGTTTATCAATGTTATTTTTAGAATTACATAATTTAATACATATCTATATATTGCTATTATTAACTTTGTTTGCATGTTTTGTTTAATGTAAGTAGCTTGTTTTTCACATTAGGTTAAACCTGTAATGATAGATGTAAGTAGGTAGAAGAAGAAGAAGAAGAAAATAGGTAATAAAAATTAGTGCCTGGCAATATGAATATATTGTGGTGTGATATGGTTTTCTGTGTTCGGAGTACAGTGGCGCGCAATTTGAAGTTAGAAATTGTGACAAAACTATGAATAATTTGAATAAAAAACCGAAGTAAAATGTTTGACTCCAGCTCCTTTCAACGCTCATAACTCAGTCCAGACTGAGATTTCCATATATAAGCCCATAGACAATTTCGTTTGTAATGTCATTCTAGATAATATTTTTCATAAATCATCGACTGCCGCCAGAAAAAAGAAAGGCACCAATTTTAATCAATGCCCATTAGAACGGCGGTAGATTATATATAGGTCTGATATTTAACACAAGCGCTACTTTTTAACCCGCTGACAGAAAGTAGGATTTCAATAAAATATTTTTTTTAATTTTTCGCCTACTTACTTTTCGTGTGGTGACGGTAGGTAAAGTATATACAAAGATGTAGTGACAAGGATTGAAAAGGGAATGTTACGCCGGTTTAACTAGAGACTGTATTATCTCCCCTCACAGTATGGTGCACTATTTACTGAACACCTTATATATGATAGATATCACTACTTAATATAAAACAAAGTCGCTATCCGCTGTCCGTCCGTCCCTATGTATGCTTAGATCTTTAAAACTACGCAACGGATTTTGATGCAGTTTTTTATTAGATTAAGTGATTCTTAAGGAAGGTTTATATGTATAATACATACGGGTCGCTAGGGTTTAATAAATAAATGTTATTAATTACATTTTTGTCATTTCAGTTCCTGAAAAAAGTCCATACAATAATTCCTACAAAGATATAATCATATAGCTTTCTGGGCCAATGAGTAAAGTGATAGATTTATACAACCGGGGAAATCCAGGAAAACAATATCAAATCGTGAATGGTGAGGATGCTAAGATAATGACAATTACGCCCAGTAAGATTCAACGAGGTAAATTATAGCTTAAGTACTTCGTGTCTTAGATAGGTACTAAAATAGGGTAGATGACTCATTTTTATTCCAATGTCCGTCTGGTAGATTATTTTAAAACATTAGACACGTATTTATATTTTTCTATAGAAACAAATACTTTTGACGATATATTGATTTGAAATATCACGTGACGTCACTTCTATGTACGTTCTATACGTAGAAATGACGTTTTGGCTCCCACTCCTAAACTTTGATTCGTTTTATCTGAGTATTATTTTATTTATTTATTTATTTATTTATTAACACTTCTGTATAACAAGCATACGATGGCGGACTTAATGCCGGGTGGCATTCTCTAACAGTCAACCATGGGGTGATGCAGAGATGTGCAACAGTAGGTGTAATAGGTATAATGGTTTATGTGATGCATAACTGTAAATACATACATATATCCGTATATATAGGTATAATGTAAATTACATAAGATACATTATCAATATTACTAAATAACAATACTATAAAAATGAATAAATAAATTGGGAATAAAAATACATATAATATATATATATTTATACATATATATTAAATACAATCGCCAAAATGATAAATTAAGTACGTGATGCGTCTGTCTGTTCCCTCTGCAATAGTTCACGAACCTTAACTTTAAAACTAAGCCGGCTGGTTGCCGTCCTGACATCCGTGGGCAGCGCATTCCACAGCAGAATGGATTGGACAAAGAATGAAGAGTGAAGGAAGTCGGTCCGGTGCGTGGGACATTGTAGAAGAAGATTATTAGTGGAACGAAGATACTTGCTGTGATTTGCACTTATGAACTGAAAATAGGAGGATAGATAGCTAGGAGAAGTGGGGGAATTAAGAAGAGAGAATAAAGTGGTTAATGCCCGTTGTTTCCTGCGTTGACGTATGGGCAACCACTTTAGTTGCAACCGATATGCAGAGACATGGTCGTATTTACGCAGATTAAAGACGAATCGAATGCAGTTATTTAGAAGGCGGTCAAGTTTATTGAGGAGATCTGCATTCAGGTCGTAGTAACACACATCAGCGTAATCAATTATGGGGAAAACCAAGGTTTTCCCCATAATTGATTACGTATTATTTTGGTGTATGACAAAATGAAAAAATACGTGTCTAATATTTTTTCATTACCTATTATAAATACGAAAGTTTGATTATCTGAACGAATATTGGGTTGTTTAGGTGGGTATTGGTCCCAGCTATCACCCCTCACAGTACATCATCCCGCACAGTATGGTGTGGTGCACTATTTACTTAACACCTTGTAGACGTTAAATATTTTAAATAAATAAAGGTCAGGAACTGAAATAACAATTTTGTTATTTCAGTTCCTGAAAAAAGTCCATACAATAATTCCTACAAAGATGATATGCACGTAGAGGTTTCTATCCCAATAAATAAAGTGAGAAAGGTATACAGACCAAATGGTGAAGATCCTAATAAGACAAAAATAAATACGCGTAATACATTATACCTGCACAAACTACAGTATCAAAAACCGATTCTACCACGACCAAAATATCAAAAGTCTTTAGATCAGAGACGAAAGACTTTGAGACCGAGGCATCAGCATGCTCTACTTCAGAGACAAAAGAATCAGAGACGAGTCTTGAGACCGGGGCATCAAGAGTCTCTATATCAGAGACGAAAGAC